>CM039511.1:15119583-15161545 GCA_022432975.1 Begonia masoniana | reverse complement strand
CTCAGAAGGAGTACACCGGACATTAAACGTAAATTTCAGCAAATGCAGGCTATAAAGAATGAGTTGCACCCGAATCTATCAAAGTAAAAAGCAGGTACAGAGTTTAATCAATACAGTACCTGACACGACAGCAGGCGGCTAATTCACCTGACTCCATTCATGGAGAATATTCCTGGCTTATCCTGGCAGGGCCACCCTTCAAAAGCTGGGCAGTCTCAGTTGACATGGCAAACTTTTGCAATGGAAACATCGAACGACCGGGGGCTTGGGCAATCCTTGTACAAGTGTCCAATCTTCATCGCAGTTGAGCCCTCACCCGATCCAAGGGCACCCTCGCCCGAGTGATTCTTCGAACACTTGGCAACTGAGGACAGTCTTGGTATCTGGTACCTTCTTCCTATCCCTTGGCTGTGCTGCCTCATGGATCTCTTCCCTCATCCTGCGGGGTTGGTTGAACAAACTTTCTCGGGAATTTCCTTTAGTTCCAGCGCATTTCAATCAGCTCTTCACTTCCAATGCTGTGGACACAACATCACTGAAGGGAACCCTTATAACCCGAAAACTTGACCCTCATACATTTTGTCTGGTTTCAATCCATTCTTGAATGAAACACCTTTATCTCATTTCGGTGAATCAATTGTTCCATCGGAATCGGACAGGGACTCAAATTTTAACGTAATCAGCCACAGAACACCGTGTCTGCTTAAAGTTCAAAAACTTTACCTTTCTTTGCTGCCTGGAAGTGCTGTAAAAATATTTCTCATAGAAAATGTCATTAACTGTTAACAAGTCATAGTTAGAATGTCAGTGGATTGGGTCTTCAATTGTCTCCCCCAAGCTGGTGCGTCTCAGCAAAAAATGAAACGGTCGCCCGGGGTGACATGCCTCCTTCTCGACGTTGGCACACCGGCGAGCTTTCAATTTCCTCAATTTTTTTTTTACCCAACTCAACTATGGTCCCTCGCAGGTACCACCTTAACGCGACTTTAACAACTCCAGGCCATAAGTTTTCCCGCAGGTGCTACCCTAACGCACTAGGCGACCCCGACACAAACCACCTCAGCGATTCAACTCAAACCATCCTTACGTTTTCAAGCTCCCCATAGCAAAACCATGCTTAAAACTCGTTTCTCGTATGTGACACCGTGATGCATGTCACACAATTCAAACAAAAAATACTCACACAAAACGAAACAAAACTCAAACCAAAGCAAACACCAATTCCCGACACGTTCCATGTTGTATGGCCCCAAGGCAACCCCACACATCCCTCTAACTTCCTGGATTCCCTGTGCGTGTTTTCTAAGTATATGCCCGGGTTAGCCAAATCGTTTCACTCGTCACCTACATAATAAAATGATAAATCATTAGCCATACAACTAACCTAGGTTTAACCAACTTTTCAACCTAAAATACAAAACCCAAAATTCCTAGATTTTTTTAGCTCCAACCAATTACTCTCGATTGTTTAAAAAACTACAAACTCGACTTATAAATTTACTAATGAACTCAAAAGCAATTCTTAACCTAAACTAACTAAAACTATCACACAATTCCTTCCCCAAAACACAAAACCCGAATTGTGCACCAATTTTGACCGTCAAACTTCAAACGGTCGTAACTCCCTCATTTTTCAACGGATTTCGACGTGCCACCTCAATCTGTAAACCTCTACACGTCTACTATCCATTGAAACACTCACAACAACCATCCAAACACCATGGCCAATCCAAAAACCCCTCAACAGATTCGGCCAACATTCTCTCCAAAACCGGTTTTCACACACTTAACTCCAATCTTCAATCTAACCATAAAATCAACCTAAACCAATCCATCTAACAATTAAATCCTCAAATCTAGAAAGAAAACTCATCCAAGAACCCAAAATTCGGAGCTCTCAAGCTAGGGTTTCCAAACCCTAACTAAAACTCACACAAACTCCATCAAAACACTAAAAATCAACCCTAAGTTGCATCAAACATAAAACCCACTTAAAATCTTACCTTAATACCCTTAAAATCAATGAAGAGAAGGAGAGGAAAGAGCTTCCATGGTGGCTGCGACCGTGGAGAGAAAAAGATGAAGATGAAGCTTTTCTTATCTTTTTCCTTTTTATAAACCATTTCTTTTTCTTTTCTTTAATTTAGTCAATCAATAAGCCATTAAAATTACACAAATGCCCTCCCATTACTCTTCACGGGGCAGCTTCTCTTCACCCTCACTTTCCATTCAATTAATCCCATTATTTCTCCCTTTGAATTTTCAACCAAAGTTTTCATTGGTTCATTGTTGGTTTGACTTTTCAAACACTTAAACCCTCACTTTTCCTTTTTCTTTTCTTCCAACGTGGCTGCCCTTTCAATCCCACCATTTCATACATTTTTTACTACATTTTGATTGGTTGAGAGAATTGGACTTTTCAACTCAAAATTATCCACCAATAACATTTGAATTTGACTTGTCAAACTCTCCACTTGTCCTTTCACTTCTAATACCCTTCAACAATAAATTCTCATACATTTCTAGCCTAGGCTAACTCATTCTACATCGAACCTAGGCTACGCATGTAATAGAAATTCTCGGGTGTTACAAAATTAGTTTGTTAATGATACATAATACACTTTGTAGTTTGTTGGGTTCAAACCAATTAGTTCTCTATCTATTATTGATATTTGTCTTATTTTATTTTTTAAATTAGTTTAAAGACGAATTTGTTGTAGTTTTGTTATTTTATTTAATCAGAGGTGTCTTGTGATTTTGTCCTTCACATAGAAGAATATTCACGTGAAATCTAATAATTCCCATAACGTGTCAATGACATGTAATTTATTGATTGATTCATGTAATCTATTATATCAATTCAAATTAATTATAAACACAACATATCTTTAAAATTAATTATATCAATGCAAATTGTTTTGGGTTAGACTAATGGACATGTGTTACAGATCTTATATAGAGTTTTGCTATACTTATAAAATATATGTAAATTTTAGTCGCAATATTTACGTTTGTAATTTGGCTTTCATAATAAAAATTCTCATGTCTATTTTTCATTAAGGTTTTTTTTTTTATGCTTTGTAGGTGTGTTGCTTTATTTTTCTTTTTTCATTTTTATACAAAAAAAAAAAATTAATCAAGATAATGAGGAATTACGTGACTTTGAAGCATTACTTGCAGAGCATGATCAAGCAGCAGCAACAATTGAACAGTGGAAGCTCAATGGGTTTCCATTTCAAATATTTTCATATACCCAGAAAATAAAATTTACAGCCATGAACACGAAGATTTGTAGAGTAAGAAGAGCTTACCCACCTCAAACTAAATGGACAGACCTTCTTTCGGGAAAATTTCCAGCTGCTGAGGGGGAAGAAGAAGTTTAGGGAGGAAGAAGCAAAGACGAGATCTCCGATGGAGAAGCAAATAATGCAGGAATGATCCGAGAAAGCTTTGAACTTTGAAAACTCGCCGTTAAATTAAATGTCTTTACTGTGCTTCAGAGGTATTATTACGCACATTCCCGTCCATAGTTTTTTGTAGTTCGGTTTGGTTCGGGTTATGAATGCAAGCTGAAAACCGAACAGTTCGATTACAAACCAAACCTTTCATCGCATATTTTCCAGCCTTCTTCTGTCTCTTATCGCCTCGAATCTGGAAACATCGACCAAACAATTTAAGCAAATTTCAAAAACAGTTCATATGCTCATGGAGCTGAGGCTGGAGCTGCTGGAAGAGGACTTAATTAACCTTGTTCGGAGATATGTAGAATGGATTGGCATATGGTGCTGGGCCTCCAAAACTACGTCCAAATATCTTTATTAGATTCAATTACAATCTTGGACCCACCTAAAGTATCCCATTATTTTTGTCAAAATGTACATAGAAACACTAATCAGACCATAAAACTAATTAAGTTGCAGATACACACCTCCACTAGAGTCATTTTATCAAGGCCCCCACGAACTATTTTATCACTAGAGTCAATTTATCAAGGCCCCCACGAACTATTTTATCCGATTCATTATGAGGAACCACTATCTGCATTGAACGAGAAAGATGATAAAACGACAGTTAAACAAAAACTTGAACAAGCCTATGATTGTCATACACCATATAATATCGAACAACACTTTTAGCAAAGATAATATTACATGAAAAATGAGTTTCGAAGACAATAGAGAAAACATCACATGATCGTAATATGGCTTAGATTTTCAGTGTTCCTTTGGTATTCTAAATATTTGTCGACATAAATTAACTATCAATGCATTTGATAGAAGACAATGTCAACAATAGTAACTCCTCTTACTACTATAGCATGCAGCAAGAGATGATACGAGCTATCATCAACATTATAAGTACATGACTATCATAAGATCTTGATGATGCAGTAAAGGGTAGGATTCCAAAGCATAGGTGTTATAAATATCGGAAGTTTCCTTCATATTTTCAATGAGCTTTGGCAAAAATGACTACAAAATCGAATTTTTTTAAGAGAAATAGCAGCATAGTGGTAAAGGAGAAATCAAAATGCATGGAGTAAGGGATCTTGTTTGAGTGCAGAAGGTTTAATCATAGATACATGAGTAATCATCTATTTCAAAAGCTTCAAGTGAGGACTTTTATCAAAACTAGAAGAGAAAGTCAAGATAGGTCATGAACCCTGAAGATGCTTTCAAGTAAGCTTCAATTCCTCCATTGTGTGCACCGAAGAGAATACAACCATATATTCAGTCAAATGAACATATGAGGGAATTCGAACAGTCTCGTAACCAAAACAGTTATATCACTAAAAAGAAAGAAAATAACTACCAACATTGACTAAAAACTTTACAGACGGCCCATTGGGATTTTTGAGCATACAAAGATATAGATCTTTGTGTTTCCTCCACTAAATAGAGAGGTAGAACAAATAAGAAAATGAGGAGTTATCATGGAAAAACCAGATTATCAATTTCTAAAATTCCAAAAAGAGATCCTATAAATCTAAATCGATAATCATTTAAAAAATGAGAGACTAGAAGAACAAAGTGCTAATTGCTCAAGGTTAACTCCATGTACAATAAATCATCTGAAGTGCCAAAAAATTGGAAAGAAATAAATCATCCCATGGTGGGCTACCCATCAAATACAACATACAACTAATGGTTATAAGTTTTTTTTATTTTTCATTCCAGAAAAGGTGAATATTCATAGAACAACCCAAAAATAATGAGCAAACAACTGCCTCATCACTCAAGAAACAATACACTTAAAAAAAATCTTTTCCCACCAAATACAATATTATATGCAGCAGTCACCATGTATGGAAAACTGAAATTCTGAGTGCGAAAAAACCAACATTTAATTGGAAGCTATGCCTCGAAAAATAAGGACAAAGAGCACCCTTAAGCTCAACTAGATCATTCAGTCTTAAACTCTTACTAAACTTTAACTCTACCTTGTTATCCTTCTTACAATGTGGTAAAAATGATACTATATTCAGCATCAGATGCCGATACCTAGACACCACAATTACCAAACTCATAAATTTAATTCATCTAAACAATATAACTAAAGACGAGTCTCGGTACAAAAAAGATCCACAATTCTTTTAAAAAGATGTAAAAAAAATAGAGTTTTGCACCTGAAATTAATGCGGCGAGAACGCGTAACGAGAACCTTCTCTTTCTTTCTAAAGACTACAGAATCAGAACTAGAATCAATTTTCTTACTCTCCTCCTGACATGCTTCCACTTGTGGGGGAAAACACAAGCACTAGTTCCTCTCGGTAAACCCTTGAGTTAACTGAGAATCCTTAGATTCCAACAAGCACAAAATCCCCAATTTAAATCCAAATAAGCTGAAACTTTAACAGTGTCTTACCAAAAATGTGATTGAAATTCCTTTAAAATTTAAGAAAGAAATTCGTAGTGGATTAAAAGATATGCTCAAAACAAAACACCAAAAACTGCTCGAATGAAATTCTGCTACTTCAAAAATAGTCCAAATTCTGGAAAGTATAATTTCTTACTGCGGGTGTGGATGAGATATCCTGAAAAGTTATGGCCGAAATATGTTGTCTGGTCTGATTGGTGATAGGTATGCGTCTTCTTGGGTATTTGGTCTCCCTTATGGAAAGACACTCCAAAGAGCTTGGATATGAGCTAAGTGAACCCTTGCTGAAGATTTCTACTCTCTAAAGGAAGGCAGAGAAGGTATCAATAGATTGGTTTCCACCACTCAAGAAATGGAAGCCAAGAAGAACAATAAGATCCGCAGATGTGACTCACTGTGCGATGTAGTTGTGTGAGGCAGAACAATCTTCAATTTTCTATTCATCAAAGTTGATTACTAAAGCAGTTAAGAGGGGTTTAAATACCCTCTTTCAATTACAATTAGGGTTTAACCAACTAAAGGAGAAAGAAGGCTCGAAAAAATGGGGAGGTGCTCGACCCTCATTGGCTGAGTACAATGTGTACTTGATTCTTCTCTCTCCCACGATCTAAGCCCTCCAAAATTAAAATTTTGCAGCACATTCTCCCTCCGGAATAAGTTTAGCCATGCATGCAACATAAACATAAAATAAACTAAAGTTTTGGAAGAAATAAAAAATGTGGTTCTCGGTTACATCAATTGTCAAAAAAGAGGACAAATCCTTCTTCAACTTGAGGTGGCCGAGGGATGCTTCTTTGCTAGCAAGGTAGCTTGGCTCCTCCATGTCTTGAGCCTCATTGTTCTTCACTTCATTAAGGAGAGATTGGTTGAAATTGGTCTCTTTAAGTGCTTCACAAATCGGGTGCTCCTTGGTGCTCGGAGGCCGGTTCCTTCCCCATTGTTCCAAGTGTTTGTCTCCTTTTGTTTTAAACTTATACTTTATCATCGACACTAAGATTGAAGATCCTACAACATGAACAAACAATTTAGCAACCCCTTTGGCTCGAGTGAATAGGAGTGGAAATCGTGGCACATCATATTCTTCAGGTTGAAAATGATTTGTCCTCAAATCCAAAGTTTCTCTTGATTTGAAAACAACCTTCCCCCCTTTTGAATTAATCCACTTTTCCCAAGATAAACCCGTTTCCTTGATGATATAAAAGGGATCTTCAACTTCGACAGTCCTTTGAGGTCTATCAGGCGCAGTAACCTCATTCTTCTCTTGCGATTCAGTTTCCAGTTCTGATTGCTTTACACTTCTTCCCTAATAAATACTGTCTTCTACGGGAATGAGAAAAAAAATACACGTTCTTCAACGATCGGCTAACACTCTGAAAAATAAAATCAGTGACCCAAGCTCAACGAACAGAAGTTGCAGCACGTTAAGCGTATTAGTAGGGGCATAACGTTAAACCCCTTTTGCTAGATAAACCTTAGTGGCCAGCAGAAGTGATGAAGAACGTTAAATCCCTTTTGGTAGATAAACCCTAGCGGTCAGCAGAAGTGATGAAGAACGTAACCTAATTTGGGGCTTGTATCTGATACTTAAGCCTATGACCATACCTAACCATCTTCGAAAGGCTAAGGTATGCATAGTCCTTAAATTTGGGGGTGAAAATTAACTAGTTCTTTAAACTTCTATTTTAAAGAAATAATCTATGAAACTTAGAATCATTAGCAGTTAAATCTCTGTAGTTAGAAGTACCCTCAAAGAAATTATATTTTTATCACATGATCTTCGTTAGGTGATTTTCAAGAAGAAACTATTTAGAAAATGGTTGCTGCAGCATATACACTGCATGTTATAGCAGACTTGAGTATTTCAGAACCTCTAAGTTACTCTGAAGCCATGTCTTGTAGTGATAGTGAATTGTGGTTAAAAGCAATGCAAGAAGAGATAAACTCACTGTGAAATAATGGAACCTAGACCTTAGTTGATAGACCTGCATCATAAAAAATTATTGGATGCAAGTGGATTTACTAAAATCAAGGATGGATCAAAATCAAACAGAAAAACCGAGATATAAAGCGAGGTTAGTCGCTAAAGATTTTTCTCAAATGAAGGGTTTAGATTTTAATGAAGTCTTCTCACAAGTTGTTAAACAAACCTCTATCCGAGTATTTCTATCGCTGGTTACTGTTCAAAATCTGGAGCTAGAGCAAATGGATGTTAAAACAACCTTTTTACATAGGAATATAGAGGAGAGTAAATATATAGACCAACCTGAAGGTTTTGAAGTGTCTGATCTAAACAAAGTGTGTTTGCTGCACAAGTCTTTGTATGGACTGAAACAGTCTTTAAGACAATGGAACAAAAGGTTTGATAAATTTATTACATCCATTGGTTTTATCAGAAGCAAATATGATCACTTTGTGTACACAAGAGGTGAAGCAAATGATTGTAAGATCTACATATTACTTTATGTAGACGACATTGTCATAGTAGAGAAATATATTGCAGAAATATCTAAATTAAAATCAGAACTGGGAAAAGAGTTTAATATGAAAGATATGGGGTAAGCAAAGAAGATTTTGGGCATTGATAGTTGTAGAGATAAAGGTAGAAAAATTATCACACTATCGCATAAAGATTATTTGCAAAATGTGTTGAATAGATTTGATATTGCAAATCTAAGACCAGTTCTAACACCTTTAAGAGCTCATTTTAAGTTGAGTCAAGAACAAACTCCAAACTTGAAGCTAAAAAAAAAATAGATGGATAGAATACCATATTCAAATATCTTTGGAAGCATAATGTATGCAATAATCTGTATCATACCAGATCTTGCATATGCAGTGAGCATGACTAGTCGTTTTATGGCTAACCCAGGAAAGACCCACTGGCATGCACTAAAGTGCATTATGAGGTATATCTCAAGTTCACTTGATGTAGCATTAATTATGTGCTAATATCAAAACAAAACAACAATACAGTATATGGATATGTTGATACTGATTTTGCAAGTATAATGACTTTGAGAAATCAATTTCTGGGTATATCTTTAGATCATAAAACTAATTAAAGTGCAGATACACACCTCCACTAGAGTCATTTTATCAAGGCCCCCACGAACTATTTTATGCGATTCATTATGAGGAACCACAATCTGCATTGAACGAGAAAGATGATATAACGATAGTTAAACAAAAACTTGAACAAGCCTATGATTGTCATACACCATAACATATCGAACAACACTTTTAGCAAAGATAATATTACATGAAAAATGAGTTTCGAAGACAATAGAGAAAACATCACATGATCGTAATATGGCTTAGATTTTCAGTGTTCCTTTGGTATTCCAAATATCTGTCGAGATGAATTAACTATCAATGCATTTGATAGAAGACAATGCCAACAATAGCCACTCCTCTTACTACTATAGCATGCAGCAAGAGATGATACGAGCTATCATCAACATTATAAGTACATGACTATCATAAGATCTTGATGATGCAGTAAAGGGTAGGATTCCAAAGCATAGGTGTTTTAAATATCAGAATTTTCCTTCATATTTTCAATGAGCTTTGGCAAAAATGACTACAAAATCGAATTTTTTTAAGAGAAATAGCAGCATAGTGGTAAATGAGACATCAAAATGCATGGAGTAAGGGATCTTGTTTGAGTGCAGAAGGTTTAATCATAGATACGTGAGTAATCATCTCTTTCAAAAGCTCCCAGTGAGGACTTTTATCAAAATTAGAAGAGAAAGTCAAAATAGGTCATGAACTCTGAAGATGCTTTTAAGTAAGCTTCAATTCCTCCATTGTGTGTACTGAAGAGATTACAACCATATATTCAGTCAAATGAACATATGAGGGAATTCGAACAGTCTCGTAACCAAAACAGTTATATCACTAAAAAGAAAGAAAATAACTACCAACATTGACTAAAAACGTTACAGACAAAGATATAGATCTTTGTGTTTCCTCCACTAAATACAAAGGTAGAACAAATGAGAAAATGAGGAGTTATCATGGAAAAACCAGATTATCAATTTCTAAAATTCCAAAGAGAGATCCTATAAATCTAAATCGATAATCATTTAAAAAACGAGAGACTATAAGAACAAAGTGCTAATTGCTCAAGGTTAACTCCATGTACAATAAATCATCTGAAGTGCCAAAAAATTGGAAAGAGATAAATCATCCCATGGTGGGCAACCCATCAAATAAAACATACAACTAATGGTTATAAGTTTTTTTTATTTTTCATTCCAGAAAAGGTAAATTTTCATACAACAACCTAAAAAGAATGAGCAAGCAACTGCCTCATCACTCAAGCAACAATACACTTAAGAAAATCTTTTCCCACCAAATACAATATTATATGCAGGAGTCACCATGTATGGCAAACTGAAATTCTGAGTGCGAAAAAACCAACATTTAATTGGAAGCTATGCCTCGAAAAATAAGGACGAAGAGCAACCCTTAAGCTCAACCAGCTCATTCAGTGTTGAACTCTTACTAAACTTTAACTCTACCTTGTTATCCTTCTTACAATGGTGTAAAAATGATACTATATTGAGCATCAAATGCCGATACCTAGACACCACAATTACCAAACTCATAAATTTAATTAATCTGAAAAATATAACTAAAGACGAGTCTCAGTACAAAAAGATCCACAATTCTTTTAAAAAGATGTTAAAAAACAGAGTTTTGTACCTAAACTTAATACGGTGAGAACACGTAACGAGAACCTTCTCTTTGTTTCTAAAGACTGCAGAATCATAACTAGAATCAATCTTCTTACTCTCCTCCTGACACGCTTCAACTTGTGGGAAAAAACACAAGCACTAGTTCCTCTCGGTAAACACTTGAGTTATGAATTAACTATCAATGCATTTGATAGAAGACAATGCCAACAATAGCCACTCCTCTTACTACTATACCATGCAGCAAGAGATGACACGAGTTATCATCAATATTATAAGTACATGACTATCATAAGATCTTGATGATGCAGTAAAGGGTAAGATTCCAAAGCATAGGTGTTTTAAATATCGGAATTTTCCTTCATCTTTTCAATGAGCTTTGGCAAAAATGACCACAAAATTGAATTTTTTTAAGAGAAATAGCAGCGTAGTGGTAAAGGAGACATCAAAATGCATGGAGTAAGGGATCTTGTTTGAGTGCAGAAGGTTTAATCATAGATACATGAGTAATCATCTCTTTCAAAAGCTTCCAGTGAGGACTTTTATCAAAATTAGAAGAGAAAGTCAAGATAGGTCATGACCCTGAAGATGCTTTCAAGTAAGCTTCAGTTCCTCAATTGTGTGCACTGAAGAGAATACAACCATATATTAAGTCAAATGAACATATGAGGGAATTCGAACAGTCTCGTAATCAAAACAGTCATATCACTAAAAAGAAAGAAAATAACTACCAACATTGACTAAAAACATTGCAGATGGCCCATTGGGATTTTTGAGCATACAAAGATATAGATCTTTGTGTTTCCTCCACTAAATAGAGAAGTAGAACAAATGAGAAAATGAGGAGTTATCATGGAAAAACCAGATTATCAATTTCTAAAATTCCAAAGAGGGATCCTATAAATCTAAATCGATAATCATTTAAAAACAAGAAACTATAAGAACAAAGTGCTAATTGCTCAAGGTTAACTCCATGTACAATAAATCATCTGAAGTGCCAAAAAATTGAAAAGAAATAAATCATCCCATGGTGGGTAACCCATCAAATACAACATACAACTAATGGTTATAATTTTTTTTTTTTCATTCTAGAAAAGGTGAATATTCATACAACAACCAAAAAAGAATGAGCAAGTAACTGCCTCATCACTCAAGAAACAATACACTTAAGAAAATCTTTTCCCACCAAATACAATATTATATACAGCAGTCACCATGTATGGCAAACTGAAATTCTGAGTGTGAAAAAACCAACGTTTAATTGGAAGCTATGTCTCAAAAATAAGGACGAAGAGCAACCCTTAAGCTCAACCAGCTCATTCAGTGTTGAACTCTTACTAAACTTTAACTTTACCTGGTTATCCTTCTTACAATGTGGTAAAAATGATACTATATTCAGTATCAGATGTCGATACCTAGACACCACAATTACCAAACTCATAAATTTAATTCATCTAAACAATATAACTAAAGACGAGTCTCGGTACAAAAAGATCCACAATTCTTTTAAAAAGATGTAAAAAAACAGAGTTTTGCACCTGAAATTAATGCGGCGAGAACACGTAACAAGAACCTTCTCTTTGTTTCTAAAGACTGCAGGATTAGAACTAGAATCAATCTTCTTACTCTCCTCTTGACACGCTTCCACTTGTGGGGGAAAACACAAGTACTAGTTCCTCTCGGTAAACACTTGAGTTAACTGAGAATCCCTAGATTCCAACAAGTACAAAATCCCCAATTTAAATCCAAATAAGCTGAAACTTTAATAGTGTCTTGCCAAAAATGTGATTGAAATTTCTTTAAAATTTAAGAAAGAAATTCGTAGTGGATTAAAAGATATGCTCAAAACAAAACACCAAAAACTGCTCGGATGAAATTCTGCTACTTAACAAAAAATAGTCCAAATTCTGGAAAGTATAACTTCAGCTATATAACTCCAAATGACTTGAAATTTTAACACATACTTACTGGGGGTGTGGATGAGATATCCTGAAAATTTCAGAGGTTAATTCACGGAGGATGAAAAGTTATGGCCAAAATATGCTGTCTGGTCCGATTGGTGATAGGTATGCATCTTCTTGGGTATTTGGTCTCCCTTATGGAAAGACACTCCAAAGAGCTTGGATATGAGCTAAGTGAACCCTTGCTGAAGATTTCTACTCTCTAAAGGAAGGCAGAGAAAGGATCAATAGATTAGTTTCCACCACTCAAGAAATGGAAGCCAAGAAGAACAACAAGATCCACATATGTGATTCACTGTGCGATGTAGTTGTGTGAGGTTGGGACAGCTTTAAATTGGAAGAATAATCTTCAATTTTCTTTTCATCAAAGTTTGTTATTAAAGCAGCTAAGAGGGGTTTAAATACCCTTTTTCAATTACAATTAGGGTTCAACCAACTAAAGGAGAAAGAAGGCTCGAGAAAAGGGGGAGGTGCTCGACCCTTATTGGCCGAGTACAATGTGTACTTGATTCTTCTCTCTCCCACGATCTAGGCCCTCCAAAATTAAAATTTTGCAGCATATTCCCCCTCCGGAATAAGTTTAACCATGCATGCAACATAAACATAAAATAAACTAAAGTTTTGGAAGAAATAAAAAAGGTGGTTATGAGTTACATCAATTGTCAAAAAGGAGGACAAACTCCTTCTTCAACTTGAGGTGGCCGAGGGATGCTTTTTTGCTAGCAAGGTGGCTTGACTCCTCCATGTCTTCAGCCTCATTGTTCTTCACTTCATCAAGGAGAGATTGGTTGAAATTGGTCTCTTTAAGTGCTTCAAAAATCAGGTGCTCCTTGGTGCTCGGAGGCCAGTTCCTTCCCCATTGTTCCAAGTGTTTGTCTCCTTTTGTTTTGGAGTTATACTTTATCATCGACACTAAGAATGAAGATCCTACAACATGAACAAACAAGTTAACAACCCCTTTGGCTCGAGTGAATAGGAGTAGAAATTGTGGCACATCATATTCTTCGGGTTGAAAATGATTTGTCCTTAAATCTAAAGTTTCTCTTGATTTGAAAACAACCTTCCTCCCTTTTGAGTTAATCCACTTTTCCCAAGATAAACTATTTTCCTTGATGATATAAAAGGGATCTTCAACTTCGACAGTCCTTTGAGGTCTATCAGGCGCAGTAACCTTCTTCTTCTCTTGCGATTCAGTTTCCAGTTTAGATTGCTTTACACTTCTTCCCCAATAAATACTGTCTTCTACGAGAATGAGAAAAAAATACACGTTCTTCAACGATCGACTAACACTCTGAAAAATAAAATCAGTGACCCAAGCTCGACGAACAGAAGTTGCAGCACGTTAAGCGTACTAGTAGGGGCAGAACGTTAAACCCCTTTTGCTAGATAAACCTTAGTGGCCAGCAGAAGTGATGAAGAACGTTAAATCCCTTTTGGTAGATAAACCCTAGCGGTCAGCAGAAGTGATGAAGAACGTAACCTAATTTGGGGCTTGTATCTGATACTTAAGCCTATGACCATACCTAACCATCTTCGAAAGGCTAGAATTTAGGGTATGCATAGTCCTTAAATTTGGGGGTGAAAATTAACTAGATCTTTAAACTTCTATTTTAAAGAAATAATCCATGAAACTTAGAATCATTAGCAGTTAAATCTTTGTAGTTAGAAGTACCTCAAAGAAATTGTATTTTTGTCACGTGATCTTCGTTAGGTGATTTTCAAGAAGAAACTATTTAGAAAATGGTTGCTGCAGCATATACACTGCATGTTATAGCAGACTCGAGTATTTCAGAACCTCTAAGTTACTCTGAAGCCATGTCTTGTAGTGACAGTGAATTGTGGTTAAAAGCAATGCAAGAAGAGATGAACTCATTGTGAAATAATGGAACCTAGACCTTAGTTGATAGATTTGCATCATAAAAAATTATTGAATGTAAGTGGATTTACTAAAATCAAGGATGGATCAAAATCAAACAGAAAAACTGAGATATAAAGCGAGGTTAGTCGCTAAAGATTTTTCTCAAATGAAGGGTTTAGATTTTAATGAAGTCTTCTCACAAGTTGTTAAACAAACCTATATCCGAGTATTTCTATTGCTGGTTGCTGTTCAAAATCTGGAGCTAGAGCATTAAAACAAACTTTTTACATGGGAATATAGAGAAGACTAAATATATAGACCAACCTGAAGATTTTGAAGTGTCTGATCTAAACAAACTGTGTTCGCTGCACATGTCTTTGTATGGACTGAAACAGCCTTTAAGACAATAGAACAAAAGGTTTGATAGATTTATTACATCCATTGGTTTTATCAGAAGCAAATATGATCACTCTGTGTACACAAGAGATGAAACAAATGATTGTAAGATCTACATATTACTTTATGTAGATGACATTGTCATAGCAGAGAAATATATTGCAGAAATATCTAAATTAAAATAAGAACTGGGAAAATAGTTTAATATGAAAGATATGGGGTAAGCAAAGAAGATTTTGGGTATTGATATTTGTAGAGATAAAGGTAGAAAAATTATCACACTGTCGCATAAAGATTATTTGTAAAATGTGTTGAATAGATTTGATCTTGCAAATCTAAGGCTAGTTCTAACACCTTTAAGAGCTCATTTTAAATTGAGTCAAGAACAAAGTCCAAACTTGAAGCTAAAAAGAAATAGATTGATAGAATTCCATATTCAAATATCTTTGGAAGCATAATGTATGCAATAATCTGTATCATACCAGATCTTGCATATGCAGTGAGCATGACTAGTCGTTTTATGGCTAACCCAGGTAAGACCCATTGGCATGCACTAAAGTGCATTATGAGGTATATCTCACGTTCACTTGATATAGCATTAATTATGTGCAAATATCAAAACAAAACAACAATACAGTATATGGATATGTTGATACGGATTTTGCACGTGTAATGACTTTGGGAAATCAATTTTTGGGTATATCTTTACAGTTTGACGGAGGTGCAGTTTGTTGGAAAGCGTGTCTTTGGAAAGTTGTAGCATTGTCCACAGTTGAGTCAGAATATCTCTTAGCATGTGAAAGTGTAAAGGAAGCCTTATGATTAAATGGGCTTGTTGATGATTTAGGGATAAATGCTTCATATTTGATTATCTATTGAGATAATCAAAGTGCACTTCATTTCAAGAAAAATCCAACATTTCATGATCGAACTAAACACATTAATGTGAAGTATCATTTCATTAGAGATATTATCACAGAAGGTAAAATATAGGTTCAGAAAGTTGGGACAGAAGACAATCACGTAGATTCAAGGTTTTACATGTGGCTAAGTTTATGCACTACTTAAACTTAGTGAATATTCAGTATGAAAGTCAGGAATGATATAGTCATCTGAGTTGGAATTTGAAAACTAATTCAAGATGCAGAATTGTAAATAATGACTCAGTTTCTGAATATTATGGCCAACGTATGTAGTGGCCAGTTAAAAAACAGTTTCTATTTGATAGAAACTTTGATATTATTAAACCCAACAGGTACACTCTTTTATATAGGAAGTTTTTCATTCTCTCTATCACCGATTGAGAGAACAGAGCTGAACAAAGTGGAAATGTTAGAGAGAATAAATAAGTAATTTTTGGATATATTCTCTGCGTGTAACTCTTGTATATGTACTGACATTGATTTTTGTAATGTTATTCTTCAGTATTGAATATAAGCTCGGTGATCGTATCTGTGGACGTAGGACAATTAGTTTGAACCACATTAACTCTCGGTGTCGTATCTTTTTTGTTCAATGTGAGTTTCTACGTTTTACTTTTATTTCAACAGATTGGTTCTAGTTATTTTAAACTATCTTTGAAACTAATTTTGGTTATTGATTCATTTTTAAATATTATATAATATCAGTATAGTTATTGATCGAAACAGAATCGACCTTGGTCCAATTTTAATAGTTGAAGAAATGCTGATTGGATAGATTTTTGCTCTCAAGACACTCTTCCTTTATTAAAACCAACTAACAAGCCTTTTACATTCACGAAATATGAGAACAAGCCATTGGGTCCAGTCAGCTTCACTTCCAGTTCTAGGAATGCTGTTGACTCTAGTATAAGAGTCAACTTTGAAGCTGGCCCCACATATGACTCCTTCATCTGTCAACCCTCTGCATCGCCTTCATCTTATGCATTGGATGTTCAAAGCTCATCAATCCTCCTCCACATGTGAAACGTGCACCCTGCACAGACATGTTTTAATGGATTAATCAGCATTAACCATAACCAGAAAGCCATTGATTACCTGTAGGGAAAGGAGCAAATGATTTAGCACAACCCTCTTTAATGGCCTCCAGATCATCGAAAATGACAACAGACGGATCTGCTGCAGTCAGCTCCCTGTCCCGGTAGAACTCAGCCATTTGTGAACCAGCTTACTCGAGTAAAAGAATGGCTGGAGTCAAATCTTACCAGTGCAGCAAAAACAGTTGTAGCTCTGGTGTCGCATATGCTTCTTGTTTTTTTTGTTTTAATTTGCTCGACTTTTTCTTTAATTTAATAGAATTTCTTAGGTTTTGATGATTTAAATTCTAAATAACTTAAAAGACATGTTTCGTTCTTAGGGTTCCCTTTTGAACTTACGTAAACAATTTATCTCTCTTTATAAATCAGTATTTATTATTTTAAACTATATTAATAATTTAATTTCCTTTTTTATATAATTATTTTTTTATTTATATTTTATTTTGCATTCTTAAACTTATAACATAAGTTTTTACTCATCCAGTCATTAAGATAATGCATTAAAATAAGTGATATATTACTTTATTGTTTTCCCTTAAACATTTTCCTCTCGATCGGTAGTCCGCCCTTAAATAGCGGGCTCCTAGATGACTAGAAATGTTAATTTTTTAACCGATCATAGTTTAAAGATTATTTTGTTAACGAGCCCTATAATTTAAGGATTTTATTGATTAAGATAATTTGTTAAAATAAGTGATATATTATTTAATTTATAAATAAATTACGTGTCAAAATGTAAATTTAAGAGGGTAAAATTAAAGTAATTAATTACATATTTTTGAATGAAAAATCGGTAGAATTGACTATGAATCAAACCATTTGACATTGATGGGAGGTCTAACCAATTTATGGGCAATCTAATTAGTAGGACATTCATATTATATTGAGTTGCATAAATAAAGTAAATAATGCACACAACATATGCCTGTCACATCTACCTGCTGCCTTTGCCTCCTCCCTCACATTTATTTTTATTTATAAAATCAAAATCAAAATCAAAATTAAATAATAATTTAATTTAATTGTTGTCCTTGCTTAAGAGTATGAAGTAGGAAAGTATTTTCTTGATTATTTTGTGTCACCTCACTTTAATTATTTTTAATAGATGAAATTAAAATTAGAAATTTACGATTAAGAAAGACAAGGATGGCCCACTCCCAGTAGAGAGTGGGACCCATCTCAAAGTCATTAGTCACCGTCGTACAAATGAGGGGCCCCACCTTCATCATCAGAAGACACTCGTGTAGCGTGAATCTCTGTGCCTGTTGGCATCCCACGCTCCCATCTCCTTTCACCCACCTTCTTTCTATAATTTATAATCAATTTTTTAAAATAAATAATAATATATTATCATAAAACTATTTTTAAGAAAAAATATATTATCATAAATAATATTTTTCCTATAATAAAATTGATTAAAAATACTTATTCTTTTAAAACCTAAGTAACGTGTAAATTAATGTTACACCATGAATTGAACATCGATTGATTGATGCAGTTAATACTTATTTTTATTATTTATAATTTATTATATTATTTACTTCAATCAATATTCATTTCGTCAAAGTGTAATATTATAAAGTATAATTAAAGAGTAAATAGTAGCTAAATCTTTGGTGAAATCATAATTTATTATAACATTGGTCATAATGGGCCTATAACAGCCCAGTTCTTATATTATTGGGTCAACTTAGCTCAAACAAGTTTAAATAAAAAATGACTCGACTGTTTTTCTGGTACCCTGCATTTATGCGGAAGGGAAGGAAGAGAGGGGGTTTACGGTGGCAGCCATTGTTGAGACTTGGGTGTTTGGAATTTAGTGCCAGACAAGATAAGGATTTTTTGAACTGAGAGCCACTCTTACTTGTTTTTTCAAGGGTTTTAAATTGTTATTTCTCTACTTCATTTCACCAAAAATGTGCATTTTTTTATTTTGATTTTTTTTTTTACATTTTAAATTATCATTTTAACCAAAAATATAAAAAAAAAATAGAATTTTGAACCAGAAGTTAATGCGGCAAGAACAAATAATGAGAACCTTCTCTTTGTTTCTAAAAACGACAGAATCGGAACTAGAATCAATCTTCTTACTCTCCTCTTTATTTTTCCAACACTCGACAGTCTTTTGAGGTCTATCAGGCACAGCAACCTTATTCTTCTCCTGCGCTACAAGTTTCACTTTTGATTGCTTCTGTTTCTTCTCCGTTATATACTGTCTTCTACGAGAACGTGACAAAAAAATACTTGTTCTTCAACGATCGGGTAACACTCTGAAAAATAAAATCAGCGATTCAAGCTTGACGAACAGAAGTTGCAATATGTTAAGCGTAGTCACAGTGGCAGAATGTTAAACCACTTTTGGTTAGGGGTGATCATGGTCCGGTTCGGTCCTGTTTTAAGAGAGACTATGACCGGACCAATAAATTTCAATTTTTAATTTTTAGAACCAATACCTATAAAATAATTTTTAGGACAGGACCAGAAATTTGTTTATGGTTCTGGTCCGGTTCTGATTTTTCTCAAAATGATTTTTTTTTTAATAAAAAGATCAAAGTGATATTTGCACAATTAAAACCAGAACCGAGTATGGTTCATTGATGGTTACACTTTACATCAACATAATTAATACGGTTGAAATTAGTTAATAGTTTTTAAGCCTAGTTTATTGTGGGCCTCAAAGGCCCAAATTGTGAGAATAACAATGACGTCTTCTCTTGCTACCTACTTCTTCTTCTCTCTCTCCCTCTCTCTCTCTAACTCCTTGCTATGGCTCTTCATCAGTCTCATCAACACTGTCAATTGCAACAGTAGCCACAACTATCAAAATCCTCCAAGTTCGAAACTGACGGGGTTTCAGTTTTTCCTATTTTTGAAACTCTAAAAATCCTCATTTCCCCTTCTTTACTAGACGGGAAAGGACAAACAGATTTATTAACGAAAATTAAAGCGAAACCAACTGATATCACAATTAGTGATAGAAAAAATATTTCGTTCCAGCACTGGCCAATCAAATCCATAAGCATATTTCTAAAAAAAAAAAAATCACTGTTTGCAAAAGTTAATTGGCTTAACTCGCCGAAACTCGATGAAGCTAAAATAGAATGATTGATGTAAAAAACAAAGGGTGTGGTCACAGACTTTAGAAACTGAAAGAGCGGAGAGCTTACCTTCGACTTCGTCTTAACAAGCTAACAAAGGAAAAAGGAGTCGAAGAGAGAGTGCGACGAGAAGAGAAAGACGAGAGGCGTCTGTCTATTGTCGAGGACTCAGCGGCAAGAGAGGAGGCTGAAGAGAAAGATAAAACTTGAAAGAAGGGAACTCTGTCGACAGATAGGGTTAGTAAATTACGGTTCTGATTTGGTTTTGTGTTATTAAACCCAAAAACCGAATCGGAAACTTCGGTTCTAATAAAAAAAATCGAATTTCATTTCTTTTATATGCAAAACCGACTAGAACC
Source organism: Begonia masoniana (assembly GCA_022432975.1). Taxonomy (NCBI): domain Eukaryota; kingdom Viridiplantae; phylum Streptophyta; class Magnoliopsida; order Cucurbitales; family Begoniaceae; genus Begonia; species Begonia masoniana. The sequence continues at coordinate 15,141,282 of CM039511.1, read as the reverse complement.
GGACCAAATATGTTGGTTCAAGTTTGATTCTTTAAAATAGACGTTTAAAGAACTAGTCAATTTAAGGACTATGCATTTTACCCTAAATTCTGGCCTTTCGAAGATGGTTAGGTATGGTCTTGGGCTTAAGTATCAGATAGAAGCCCCAAATTAGATTACGTTCTTCATCACTTCTGCTGATTTTACACGTTTCTCTCTCTCTCTCGTATACTTCTCAAAAAGTAATTATAGACTCTAATTTATCTCTTTCCCCCAAATCTTAAATCTATTCTCTGGTTTTAAACAATGTTACGTTTACTCTAATTTTATTATGTAATTTTATATTTTAACGTGACGAGTATTAATTGATGTAATTAATTATTTATAATTTATTACATTAATTGCACAAATTAATATTTATCGGGTGTGAAATTAGAGAGTAAAATTAGCAGTACTCTATAATTAGTATTTTATTTTATTTATTTATAATTTAGCTTAATTATTATATTGTATAATAAGCAATAATTAAACATCACGGTAATGGTATAATTAAAAGATAAATATAATGTGATTCATTAAAAGAATAACTATGTCAATAAATGAATGACGTGTAAACATCACACCATATTATAATATTAAAATGTAAATATATGTAGAATATATTATTATGTATTGAATGATACATTTGATGTTACATATGTATCTACTTTTTATATCTTAATCTTACGTCTGACACGTCATTCATTTGTTGATGCAAATGATGTATTATATCTACTATTTTAACGTCATAATTACTCGACTAACAAAAGAATGCAGTATATTATCATATAAGATAATATATACATTTACTCTATTATAAAGTTTTGACTATTTTTAATTTGCATGAAAAAGACATGCTTACTGCACTAATTCCTGCTTGATAGGAGGGCAGGAGACGTACCGTTCAAGTCAAAGCATCATTCTCAACTTTTATTTATTTCTATGCTTTTAATTTCATTTTATTTTTTAAATAATTATTATTCTAAATGTCATTAATCAAGTAGCTAATTAAGTATTAATCACATGTTGATTTTAATATTCAATAAAAAAGAGAAAACTTAGAAATATTCATCTCGTGAAATTAAACTTTGATCTAAGAGAAAACAAGTGTTATTTGTTTATAGAACTGAATCTTGACATGGATATGCTGTAGTAATCTGTTTCTGAGCAGATTAATTTTATTTTTTTTATTGACGTGAATGAGTATTAGTAAAGGATTTAATGGATTGAAGCGATCTCAGAAGAAAATAAAAATCTTATAAAACACAAAATGATGACTAAATACAAACAGTTAAAATGCTCTCAGTTGGTCAACTTCAAAATACAAATAAATGCCTAAAAATGAGGTCGGTGCCAAAATGCTCTTTTACACTTGAAAGCGCCTAAAGTAGAAAACCAAATCCAACTTTGTTAAGGAGAGACTCTTTTGGTTGTCACTCTGTCTTTCTAACTTGTTCCTGTTTGGTGCCTCAAACAAAAGAAGACTTCAATTGGTCCGTCAAATTCAATAACAGTTATTTGAGCTCTAAATGCAAATCAACATTTATCTCACATACTTTTCCTTTCAGAAATTGCTAGTAGAAAGTGACTGAGTATTATAAACCACCTCAAACGCAATCCAGTTATAACCAAATTTTAGCTCACCGGGTATTAACCGATATGAACGAAAAAGAGGAGATGAATGCCAAACTTTCTAGCTGTCACAAACCCAACAGGAGGTCGTCGTTTTAAGAACAATGGATCACATCGTTTTACTCTAGTTTATTTAATGGTTCACATCGAAAAGACTTTAAACTATTAGCTCCAACGGATTTGACTGCTCGTAGGCCTTCCTCCTAGACTTTGCCTTGACTTTCATCGCATATTTTACAGCCTTCTTCTGTCTCTTATCGCCTCGAATCTAGAAACATCGACAAAACAATTTGCAAATTTCAAAACCAGTTCATAAGCTCATGGAGCTGGGGCTGGAGCTGCAGGAAGAAGAATTAATTGACCTTGTTCGGAGATATGTGGAATGGATTGACATATAGTGTTGGGCCTCCAAAACTACCTCCAAATATCTTAATTGGATTCAAACAAAATCGTGGACCCACCTAAAGTATCCCAATATTTTTATCAAAGTGTACATAGAAAGACTAATTAGACCATAAAACTGATTAAGGTGCATATACAAACCTCCACTAGAGTCATTTTATCAAGGCCCACACGAACTATTTTATCTGAATCATTATGAGGAACCACTATCTGCGTTGAACGAGAAAGATGATAAAATGACAATTAAACAAAAACTTGAACAAGCCTATGATTGTCATACACCATAACATATCGAACAACACTTCTTACAATGATAATATTACATGAAAAATGAGTTTCGATTGCAATTTTATATTTGTGGTAGAAATAGTGAAATAAAGAAATTCACTGAAAAGATAATTTTAAAATAATATGTGCTCATCGACAGTAGAGAAAACAAATACATGATCGTAATATGGCTTAGATTTTTGGTGTTCCTTTGGTATTCCAAATACCTGTTGAGAGGAATTAACTATCAATGCATTTGATAGAAGGCAATGCCAACAATAGCCACTCCTCTTACTACTATAGCATGCAGCAAGAGATTACACGAGCTATCATTAACATTATAAGTACATGACTATCATAAGATCTTGATGATGTAGTAAAGGTCAGGATTCCAAAGCATAGGTGTCTTAAATATCAGAATTTTTCTTCATATTTTCAATGAGCTTTGAATGAAATTAATACAAAATTGACATTTTTTTTTTAAGAGAAATAGCACCAGAATGGTAAAGCAGATATCATTATGCATGGAGTAAGGGATTTTGTTTGAGCGACGAAGGTTTAATCATAGATACTTGAGTAATTATCTCATTCAAAAGCTTTCAATGAGCACTTTTATCAAAATTAGAAGAGAAAGTCGAGATAGGTGGTGAACCCTGAAGATGCTTTCCAGTAAGCTTCAATTCCTCCATTGTGTGCACTAGAGAGAATACAGTTATATATTTAGTCAAATGAATATATGAGGGAATTCGAACAGTCTTGTAACCAAAACAGTCAAATCACTAAAAAGAAAGAAAATAGCTACTAGCATTGACTAAAAACTTTACAGACAGCCAACTGAGATTTTTTATCATACAAAGAAATAGATCTTTGTGTTGCCTCCACTGAAATAGAGAGGTAGAACAAATGAGAAAATGAGGAGTTATCATGGAAAAACCAGATTATCAATTTCTAATATTCCAAAGAGGGATCCTATAAATCTAAATCGATAATCATTTAAAAAATGAGAGACTATAAAAACACAGAACTAATTGCTCAAGGTTAACTTCATGTACAATAAATCATCTAAAGTGCCAAAAAATACAAAAGAAATAAATCATCCCATGGTAGGCTACTCATCAAATACAACATACAACCGATGGTTATAAGTGTTTTTTATTTTTCTTTCAAAAAAGGTTAATATTCATACAACAACTAAAAAAGAATGAGCAAGCAACTGCCTTATCACTAGGGGTGGGCACGGTCCGGTCTGATCCGGTTCTTGCTTGGACCGAATTTCGGTCCGGTTCCGTTTCGGTACCGGTTCCTCCCGAATTTTTCATTTTTTCATCATCCAACCAAATACTAAAAACTAAAAAGCAGCAAACAAAACAACAAGAACTAATATCCCAAAAGTGCTAGACTATGACACAGAAATATTCAAGAATCAGCAAGAGAGAGAGATGGAAAACCAGAGAGTGGCGTTCTCCGGCTTGAAATCAAAGACGGTGGTGGCTGGTGGCTTGCGTGTAGAAATGGGAAAGATAGTTAGCGACGGCGCAAAAGGTGTTGTACATGCTCCGATCGATCTCATCCAGGTAAGTTGCATCTGATTTCCTCTTCTCATCCAGGTCTGCGTTGACAATGAAAGCCACCGCCGCGCAAACAGCAACTGCGCACACCACCGCCGCTCCGATCGCCACTTTCCCCATGACACAATCGACGATGAAGATCACGAAACCCCCTAATTTGATTGCTGGATGAGGGGGCGGCAAGAAAACAGAGCGACAACATGTTTGAGAGAAAATGAGGGAAACAAAGCCCTAAAGAGAGAGAACGTCGGTACTCCCGCGGTTCTCGGTTCTTTGAGCAACAGAACCAAAACCGTGGACCGCGGTTCCGGTCCCATGGGTCTGGGAACCGGGAACCGATCCCATAACTCAAAAAATTGCCCAAGAACCGGACCGAACCGATGGTCCAGTCCGGTCCACCAGTTCCAGTCTGGTTCTGCCCATCCCTACTCATCACCTCAAGCAACTATACACTTAAGAAAATCATTTCTCACTAAATACAATATTATATGCAGCAGTCGCTATGAATGGCAAACCAAAATTTTGATTGCGAAAAAACCAGCATCCAATTGAGAGCTATGCCTCAAAAAATAAGGACGAAAAGCAACCTTTAAGCTCAATCAGCTCATTCAGTGTTGAACTCTTACTAAACTTTGACTCAACCTTGTTATCATTCTTACAATGTGGTAAAAGTGATACTATATTCACCATCATATGCCGATACCTAGACACCACATTTACCAAACTCATAAATTAAATTAATCTAAATAATATGTTTAAAGACGAGCCTCGGTACAAAAAGATCCATAATTCTTTTAAAAAGATGTAAAAAAACAGAGTTTTGCACCTGAAATTAATAACGAGAACAAATAACGAGAACCTTCTCTTTGTTTCTAAAGACTGCAGAATCAGAATTAGAATTAATCTTCTCACTATCCTCCTGACACGCTTCCATTTGTGGGGAAAAACACAAGCACTAGTTCCTCTCGGTAAACACTTGAGTTATCCGAGAATTCTTAGATTCCAACAAGGACAAAATCCTAAATTCAAATCAAAATAAGCTAAAACTTTAACAGTGTCTTGCCAAAAATGTGATTGAAATTCTTTTAAACTTTCAGAAACAAATTCGCAGTGGATTAAAAGATATGCTCGAAATAAAACACCAAAAACAGCTCGGATGAAATTCTGCTACTTAACAGAAAATAGTCCAAATTCTGGAAAGTATAACTTCTACTATATAACTCCGAATGACTTGAAATTTTAACACTTATTTATGGGGGTGTGGATGAGATACCTTGAAAAGTTCAGAGGTGTATTCATGGAGGATGAAAAGTTATGGCCGAAATATGCTGGCTGGTCCGATTGGTGATAGGTATGCACTTTCTTGGGTATTTGGTCTCCCTTATGGGAAGACGCTCCAACGAACTTGGATATGAGCTAAGTGAACCCTTGCCGAAGATTTATGCCCCTAGAGAAAGGCAGAGAAGGGATCAATAGATTGGATTCTACCACTCAAGAAATGGAATCCAAGAAGAACAACAAGATCCATGGATGTGACTCACCGTGCGATGTAGTTGTGTGAGGTTCGGAGAGCTTCAAATTGGAAGAACAATCTTCAATTTTCTATTCATCAAAGTCAGATACTAAAGCAGCTAAGAAAGGGTTAAACACTCTCTTCCAATTTTAATTAGGGTTCCACCAACTAAAGGAGAAAGAAGGCTCGAGAAAAGGGGGAGGTGCTCGGCTTTCATTGGCCGAGTACAATGTGTACTTGATTCTTCTCTCTAGATTGAAAAGGATTTGTCCTCAAATCCAAAGCTTCTCTTGATTTGAAAATATCTTTCCCCTCTTTTGAGTTGATCCAATTTTCGCAAGATAAACTATTTTCCTTGTTAACATAAAAGAGATCTTCAACCTCGGGTCATCTTGGAGTGTAATAAGGGTGCACCACTAATAACCTCTCATTTGTATTTCCTATGTTTGGAGGGTTTTGAATCATCAAGAGGAAATGATGCTCTTTTTTTATAATTTACTTTGTTAGGCATCTTTTCCTCTTCCATGCTTGTTATAAGGGACTCTTCTTCACAAACTTTTACCAAGATTTCTCCATTTGCACAAAAATTGAATCGGTCATGCAAAGTAGCAATTTCATCGTTAATCACCAACATTTGTTCATCCTTGGAATCCATGAGATTTTCCTGTTGAGAAGGAGCTACTTGGTCATCTATAGAAGAGTCTATTTCCACAATATGAGAGCCTTTATCCAATTCATTCAAACTACAAAGGAGTCAACATAACAAAGTGGTGGTGGCGGTTCTACAAGTCCTACTTCCAACAACTCTCCACACTTTTCTTCCATTTGTTGATTTTGTACATGAGAGTCAACAACCTCTCTCCTCCTTGGCTAGAGTGGACTCTCTAAACATTTTAGATAGCCTTTCAACAGTCCTTTTACAATCAAGAACAAGCGTCAAACTCTTATCCCAAAACTCTTCTTTGGTTGGTGAAAATTCATCAAAAAATTTATTGCTCTATTGATTACTCAATGTCATAATCATTTTGATTACAATTGAAAAGATTTTTCCTAACCATTTTTGCTAGCAACAAATCACCACAAAACAAAGCTAAAATACAAGGGAAGGAGCAAAACTCTGATACCAAATGACACGCTTCCACTTGTGGGGGAAAACACAAGCACTAGTTCCTCTCGGTAAACACTAGAGTTACTCGAGAATCTCTAGATTCCAACAAGCACAAAATCCTCAATTCAAATCCAAACAAGCTGAAACTTTAACAGTCTCTTGCCAAAATTGTGATTGAAATCCCTATAAAAGTTTAGAAACAAATTTGTAGTGGATTAAAAGATATGCTCGAAACAAAATACAAAAAACTGCTCAGACGAAATTCTGCTACTTAACCGATAATAGTCAAACTTCTAGAAAGCATAACTTCTGCTATATAACCCCAATAGACTTGAAATTTTAACGCATACTTACTTGGGGTGTGGATGAGATACCCTAAAAAGTTCAGAGGTTGATTCGTGGAGAATGAAAAGTTATGGCCGAAATATGCTGGCTGGTCCAAATGGTGATAGGTATGCACCTTCAAGGGTATTTGGTCTCCCTTTGGGGAAGAAACTCCAGCGAGCTTGGATATGAGCTAAGTTAATCCTTGCTGAAGATTTAAACTCTTTTGAGGAAGGCAGAGAAAGGATCAATAGATTGGTTTCCACCACTCAAGAAAGGGGGGAGGTGCTCGGTTCTCATTGGCCGAGTACAATGTGTACTTGATTATTCTCTCCCCCACGAACTAGGCCCTCTAAAATTCAAATTTTGCAGCACACTCTTCCTCCTAAATAGGTTCAATCGTGCATGCAACATAAACATAAAATAAACTAAAGTTTTGAAAGAAGTAAAAAAGGTGGTTCTCGATTACATCAATTGTCAAAAAGGAGGACAAACGCCTTCTTCAACTTGAGGTGGCCGAGGGATGCTTCTTTGCTTGCAAGGTGGCTTGGTTTTGCCAAGTCTTGAGCCTCATTGTTCTTCACTTCATCAAGGAGAGAATAGTTGAAATTGGTCCCTTTAAATGCTTCACAAATCGGGTGCTCCTTGGTGCTTGGAAGCCAGTTCTTCCCTATTTGTTCCAAGTGTTTGTCTCCCTTTGTTTTGGACATATGCTTTATGATCCACACTAAGAATAAAGATCCTACAACAGGAACAAATAAGTTAGGAACCCCTTCGGCATGAGAGAATGGGAGTGGAACGCGTGGCACATCACCTCCTTATTTTTCCAACCCTGGACAGTCCTTTATCAGGCACAGTAACCCCCTTCTTCTCCGGCGCTATAGGTTCCATTTTTTATTGTTTCCGCTTCTTCCCCATCAAATACTGTATTCTACAGGAGCGAGATAAAAAAAATACACATTCTTCAATGATCGGCTAACGCTCTGAAAAATAAAATCAACGACCAAAGCTCGACGAAGAAAAGTTGCACCACATTAACGTACTCGTAGGGGCCGAATGTTAAACCCCTTTTGGTAGATAAACCCTAGCGGCCAGCAGAAGTGATAAAGATTTAATCGTAGATAATGAGCAATGAGGTAGAACAAATATTAAAATGAGGAGTTATCATGGAAAAACTAGATTATCGATTCTAAAATTCCAAATAGGATACTATAAATCTAAATCGATAATCATTTAAAAAACGAGAAACTATAAGAACACAGAATTAATTGCTCAAGGTTAACTCCATGTACAATAAATCATCTGAAGTGCCAAAAAATACGAAAGAAATAAATCATCCCATGGTGCGCTACCCATCAAATACAACATACAATCGATGGTTATAAGTGTTTTTTATTTTTCCATAAAAAAAGGTGAATATTCATACAACAACAAAAAAAAAAATGACCAAGCAACTGCCTCACCACCTCAAGCAACTATACACTTAAGAAAATCTTTTCCCACCAAATACAATATTATATGCAGCAGTCGCCATGTATGACAAACCCAATTTATGAGTGCGAAAAAACCAACATCCAATTGAGAGCTATGCCTCGGAAAATAAGGATAAAGAGCAATCCTTAACCTCAACCAGCTCATTCAGTGTTAAGCTCTTACTAAACTTTGACTCTACCTTGTTATCATTCTTACAATGTGGTAAAAGCAATACTATATTCAACATCAGATGCCGATACCTTGTCACCACAATTACCAAACTCATAAATTAAATTTGTCTGAACAATATGTCTAAAGACGAGTCTTGGTACAAAAAGATCCAAAATTCTTTTAAAAAGATGTAAAAAAAATAGAGTTTTGCACCTGAAGTTAATGCGGTGAGAACAAGTAACGAGAACCTTCTCTTTGTTTCTAAAAACTGCAGAATCGGAACTAGTATCATTCTTCTTACTCTCCTCCTAACACGCTTCCACTTGTGGGGGAAAACTAAAGCACAAGTTCCTCTCGGTAAACACTTGAGTTAATCGAGAATCCATAGATTCCAACAAGCACAAAATCCTCAATTCAATTTCAAAGAAGCTGAAACTTTAACAGTGTCTTGCCAAAAATATGTTAGAAATCCCTGTAAAATTTCATAAACAAATTCGTAGTGGATTAAAAGATATGCTCGAAATAAATCACAAAAAATTGCTCGGATGAATTTCTGCTATTTAACAGAGAATAGTCCAAATTCTTGGAAGTATAACTTCTGCTATATCACTCCAAATGACTTGAAATTTTAACACATACTTACTTGGGGTGTGCATGAGATACCCTGAAAAGGTCAGAGGTTGATTCACGGAGAATGAAAAGTTATGGCCGAAATATGTTGGCTGGTCCGATTGGTGATAGGTATGCACCTTCAAGGGGATTTGGTCTCCCTTTGGGGCAGAAACTCCAGCGAGCTTGGATATGAGGTAAGTGAATCCTTGCTGAAGATTTATACCCTTTTGAGGAAGGTAGAGAAAAGATCAATAGATTGGTTTCCACCACTCAAGAAATGGAAGCCAAGAAGAACAATGAGATCTATGGATGTGACTCACTTTGTGATGGAGTTGTGTGAGGCTCGGAGAGTTTCAAATTGGAAAAACAATCTTAAATTTTCTATTCATCAAAGTTGATTGCTAAAGCAGCTAAGAGAGGGTTAAATACCCCTTTCCAATTACAATTAAGGTTCAACCAGCTAAAGGAGAAAGAAACCTCTAGAAAAGGGGGGAGGTGCACGGCTCTCATTGGCTGAGTACAATGTGTACTTGATTCTTCCTTTTTCATAGTAACCTCCTTTTTTCTCTTGCGCTAAAAGTTCCATTTCTGATTGCTTCCGCTTCTTCCCCATTAAATACTGTAATCTACAGGAGCGAAAAAAAAATACACGTTCTTTAATGATCGGCTAACGCTCTGAAAAATAAAATCAACTACCAAAGCTCGACAAACAAAAGTTGCACCACGTTAAGGGTACTCGTAGGGGCCGAACGTTAAACCCGTTTTGGTAGATAAACCCTAGCGGCCAACAGAAGTAATGAAGATTTAATCATAGAAAATGCGCAGTGAGGTAGAACAAATATGAAAATGAGGAGTTATTATGAAAAGCTAGATTATCAATTCTAAAATTCCAAAGAGGGACACTATAAATCTAAATCGATAATCATTTAAAAAAAGAGAGACTATAAGAACACAGAACTAATTGCTCAAGGTTAACTCCATGTACAATAAATCATTTGAAGTGCTAAAAAATACGAAAGAAATAATCATCCCATGGTGGCTACCCATCAAATACAACATACAACCGATGGTTATAAGTGTTTTTATTTTTCATTCCAAAAAAGGTGAATATTCATGCAACAAACCAAAAAAGAATGACCAAGCAACTGCCTCACCAACTCAAGCACTATACACTTAAAAAAAATCTTTTCCCACCAAATACATATTATATGCAGCAGTCGCCATGTATGACAAACTGAAATTTTGAGTGCGAAAAATCAACATCCAATTGAGAGGCGAGCCTTGAAAAATAAGGACGAAGAACAACCTTTAACCTCACCAGCTCATTCAGTGTTGAGCTTGTACTAAACTTTGGACTCTACTGTAACGCCCCTTGTTCCCAGCAAGATATTGTCCACTCCGGGGATTGGGCCGCAGCCCAACTATCCTCCCCTCAAGGCTTTATTTGGCGAGAGCACTTCCCGGAAGGTCACCCAACCTGGAATTACTCTCGCCGGAAGCCCTCTGAACTTGGCGTTCTTATGGGATCGTGTCAATTGAGCTCCAAAAAACGGTTTGCTATCTTGGGTGGTCTCGTTTACATATGTTCATTTCACTATTTCCCACGCGATGTGGGGACTGTGCGCACCCTCTGTTGCTACGACGAACCCTCCGCCCAAGTACAATCCGGGATCTCGGAGTTTTAACCAGCACGTCACCCTGCCGGCCCAGTCACCACCAGGATTAGCGGAGCACTGGGTGGTTCCTCATCATACGTGTCCATTAGGTCATCACAATCACCCCCCCTTTGGGGGCCCAGTCCTCGTTGGCAAATTTCCGTTGGGTACAGTCTGTCCCATGTAACGACCCCTGTTCCGCAAATAGTGTCACGCAGGGGATTGGGCGCAGCCCAATATCTCCCCTCACGGCTTTGTTTGGCGAGAGCAACTTCCGGAAGGTCAACCAAACTGGAATTACTCTTCGCGGAACCCTCTTAACTCGGGATGTAGTCTTAATGGGATCGTGGTCAATTGAGCGCAAAACGGTCTGCTATCCTTGGGATGGTCTCTACATATCTTTCATTCTCCAACATACTTTCCCAAGCGATGTGGGACTGTGACAGACCCCTCTTCTACGACGAACCCTCCGTGCCCAAGTCCCAACCCCCGGGTATCCGCGGAGTTTACCCAGCACGTCACCCTACGGCCATAAGTCCCACTCAGGAGTCGGAGCCCAGAACTGGGTGGGTTTTCCTCCCCACCTTAAGTGTCGTTGGGTCACACAATACTGTTATCTTCTTACAATGTGATTAAAAGTGATACTTATTAAGATCAGTGCGATCCTGTCACCACAATTACCAAACTAATAAATTAAATCATCTGAACAATATGCAACAGACGAGGTCTCGGAACAAAGAGATCCACAATTCTTTTAAAAAGCATAAAAAAAAAATAGAGAGGTTTGGCCCGAAGTTAATGCGGCGAGATCAAGTAAACGAGACCTTCACTTGTTTCTAAAAAACTACCGAATATGAACTAGAAATCAGTCTTATTACTCTCCTCATAAAAACGCTTCCCACTTGTGGAGAAAACACAAGCAATAGTTCTTCCTCAGAAACATGAGTTTTAATCGCGAATCCATGATTTTAACACGCACAAAATCCCAATTTCACATTCCAAGAAGCTGAACTTACATGTCTTGCCAAAAAGTGATTGAAATACCTTAAAATTTCAGAAAAGATTCGTAATGGATTAAACAGATATGCTCAAATAAATACCAAAAAAACTGCTCGGATGAAATTCTGCTATTTAACCGAGAATATTCCAAATTAGGAAAGTATAACTGCAGCTAATATAACTCAAATGACTGGAAATTTTAACACATATTACTGGGGGTGTGGATGAGATACCCTCAAATGTTCAGAGGTTGATGCGTTGCGGATTGAAACGGTATAGCGCAATCTGCTGGCTGGTCGATTGGTGATAGTATGCACCTGCAAGGGATTGGGTATCCTGGGAAGCCACTCCAACGAGCTTGGAATGAGCTAAGTGAATCATTGCTGAAGATTTATCCATTTTGAGGAAGTAGGAGAAATGGCTCAATAGATGGTTTCACCATTCAAGAAATGGAGCCTAGAAGCCACAATGGAGCCCTAGATGTGATTAACGGCGATGGAGTTGTGTGAGGATCCGATCGATCTCATCCAGGTAAGTTGCATCTGATTTCCTCTTTCATCAGGTCTTGGTTGACAAGTGAAAGCCACACGCGCGGCAAACAGCACTGCGCACACCACCGCCGCTTAGATCGCCATTTCCCCCATGAAACACATCGCGATGTGTGAAGATCGAAACCCATAATGTGATTACTGGATGACGGGGGCGGCCAACGCAAACAGAGCGCCAACATGTTTGAGAGAAAAGGAGGGAAACCACGCCCTAAAGAGAGAGAACGTCGGTACTCCCGCGGTTCTAGGTTTTGAGCACACAGAACCAAAACCGTGGAACGCGGTCCGGTCCCATTGGGTCTGGGAACCGGGAACGATCCCATAACTCAAAAAATTGCCCAAGAACCGGACCGAACCGATGTCAGTCCGGTCCACCAGTTCAGTCTGGTTCTGACCATCCCTACTCATACCTCAAGGCAACTATACACTTAAGAAAATCTTCTCACAAATACAATATTATATGCCGCAGTCGCTATGAATGGCACCAAAATTGATGCGGAGAAAAAACCCGCATCCATTGATGAGCTTGCCTCCAAAAAATAGGACGAAAAGCAAAACCTTTTAAGCTCAATAAGCTCATTCAGTGTTGACTCTTACTAAACTGTGACTCAACTTGTTTACATTCTCTAAATGTGGTAAAAGTGATACTATATGCACCTCATATGCGATAAGAACCAGTTTACCAACCTCATAAATTAAATTAATCTAAATAATTATGTTAAAAGACAGAGACCGGTACAAAAAGCTCCATACTTCTTTTAAAAAAGATGTAAAAAAAACAGAGTTTTGCACCTGAAATTTAATACGCGAACAAATAACGAGAACTTCCTTTGTTTTCTAAAAGACTGCAGAATCAGAATAGAAATTAATCTTCTCACTTCCTCCTGAAACGCTTCATTGGGGGGAAAAACACAAGCACTAGTTCCTCTCGGTAAACACTTGAGTTATTTCCGAGAATTCTTAGATTCCAACAAGGACAAAATCTAAATTCACATCAAAATAAGCTAAAACTTTAACAGTTGTCTTGCCAAAAATGTGATTGAAATCTTTTAAACTTTCAGAACACAACTCGCAGTGGATTAAAAAAGAGATGTTCGAAATAAAACACCAAAAACAGCTCGGAGAAATTCTGTACTTAACAGACATATTTCCAATTCGGAAAGTCTAAAACTTTCTACTATAGAACTCCGAATGACTTGAAATTTTAACAGGTATTTATGCGGGGTGTGGATGAGATGACCTTGAAAAGTTCAGAGGTTGTTTCAGGGAGGATGAAAAGTTATGGCCGAAATATGCTGGCTGGTCCGATTGGGATAGGTATGCACTTTCTTGGGTTATTGGTCTCCATTATGGGAAGAAGCTCCAACGAACTTGGATATGAGCTAAGTGAACCCTTGCCGAAGATTTATGCCCCCTAGAGAAAGGCAGAGAAGGGATCAATAGAGTGGAAGATCTACCACTCAAGACATGGAATCCAGAAGAACAACAAGATCCATGGATGGACTCACCGTCGAGGAGTTGTGTGAGGTTCGGAGGCTTCAAATTGGACGAATCCATCTTCAATTTGTATATTCATCAAAGTCAGAACTAAAGCAGCTAAGAAAGGGTTAACACTCTCTTCCAATTTTAATTAGGGTTCCACCAACTAAAGGAGAAAGAAGGCTCGAGAAAAGGGGGAGGTGCTCGCTTTCATTGGCGAGTACAACTGGGTTACTGATTCTTCTCTCTAGATTGAAAAGGATTGTCCTAAAATCCAAAAGCGCGCTTGATTTGGAAAATATTCTTTGCCCTCTCTTTGGTTGATCAATTTCGCAAGATAAACTATTTTCCTTGTTAACATAAAAGAGATCTTCACACCTCGGTCATTTGGAGGTATAGGGGAGGCCCATAATAACCTCCTAATTTGTATTTCCTAGTTTGGCGGGTTTTTGAATCATCAAGAGGAAATGATGGCTATTTTTTTTATTTCTTTGTTAGGCCTCTTTTCCCTTCAATGATTGTGATAAGGACTCTTCTTCACAAACTTTTACCAAGCTTTCCCATTTTGCACAAAAAAGGGAATGGTCATGCAACTAGTAGCAATTTCATCGTTAATCACCAAACTTTGTTCTCTTGGAATCCATGGATTTTCTGTTGAGAAGGAGCTACTTGGTCATCTATAGAAGAGGCTTTCCACAATATGAGAGCCTTTATCCAATTCATTCAAACTACAAAAGGAGTCAACATGAACAAATTGGTCGGGCGGGGTTAGACAAGTCCTACTTCCAAAACTCTTCAACACTGTTCTTCCATTGTTGATTTTGTACATGAGAGTCAACAACCTCTCTCCTCCTTGGCTAGAGTGGACTCTCTAAAAATTTTAGATAGCTTTCAACAGCCTTTTACACCAAGAACAAAGCTGTCAAACTCTTATCCCAAAAACTCTTCTTTGGTTGGTGAAAATTCATCAAAAAAATTTATTGCTCTATGATTACTCAATGTCATAATCATTTTGATGTACAATGAAAGCTTTTCCTAACCATTTTTGCTAGCAACACACATCACACAAAACAAAGCTAAAATACAAGGGAAGGAGCAAAAACTCTGATACCAAATGACACGCTTCCACTTGTGGGGGAAAACACAAGCACTAGTTCCTCTCGGTAAACACTAGAGTTACTCGAGAATCCTAGATTCCAACAAGCACAAAATCCTCAATTCAAATCCAAACAAGCTGAAACTTTAACAGTCTCTTGCCAAAATTGTGATTGAAATCCCTATAAAAGTTTAGAAACACATTGTAGTGGGATTAAAAGGGAGATGCCGAAACAAATACAAAAAAAACTGCTCAGACGAAATTCTGCTACTAACCGATAATAGTCAAACTTCTAGAAAGCATAACTTCTGCTATATAACCCCAATAGACTTGAAATTTAAAAACGCATACTTACTTGGGTGTGGATGAGATACCCTAAAAAGTTCAGAGGTTGATTTCGTCGAAAAATGAAAAAGTTATGGCCGAAATATGCTGGCTGGTCCAAATGGTGATAGGTATGCACCTTCAAGGGTATTTGGTCTCCCTTTGGGGAAGAAAACTCCAGCGAGCTTGGATATGAGCTAAGTTAATCCTTGCTGAAGATTTAAACTCTTTTGAGGAAGGCAGAGAAAGGATCAATAGATTGGTTTCCACCAATCAAGAAAGGGGGGAGGTGCTCGGTTCTCATTGGCCGAGTACAATGTGTACTTGATTATTCTCTCCCCCACGAACAGGCCCTCTAAAATTCAAATTTTGCAGCACAATCTGCCCCTAAATGGTTAAATCGTGCATGCAACATAAACATAAATAAACTAAAGTTTTGAAAGAAGTAAAAAAGGTGGTTCTCGATTACATCAATTGTCAAAAAGGAGGACAAACGCCTTCTTCAACTGAGGTGGCCGAGGGATGCTTCTTTGCTTGCAAGGTGGCTGGTTTTGCAAAGTCTGAGCTCATTGTTCGTAACTTCATCAAGGAGAGAATAGTTGAAATGGTCCCTTTAAATGCTTCACAAATCGGCGTTGCTCCTTGGTGCTGTGAAGCCTGCTTAATTTGTTCCACGTGTTTGTCATCCCTTTGTTTGGACATATGCTTTATGATCCACACTAAGAAATAAAGATCCTACAACAGGAACAAATAAGTTAGGAACCCCTTCGGCATGAGAGACTGGGAGTGGAACGCGTGGGCACATCACCTCCTATTTTTTGTTCCAACCCTGGACGTCTTTTATCAGGCCACATAACCACCTTTTTCCGGCGCTTTGAGAGGTTACATTGTTATGTTTCGCTTTCTTCCCATCAAATACTGTATTTACAGGAGCGAGATAAAAAAAATACACATTCTTCAATGATCGGCTAACGCTCTGAAAAATAAAATCAACGACCAAAGCTCGACGAAGAAAAGTTGCACCACATAACGTACTCGTAGGGCACCGACTGTGAACCCCCTTTTGGTAGATAAACCTAGCGGCCAGCAGAAGTGATAAAGATTTAATCGGCGATAATGAGCAAAGAGGTAGAACAAATATAAAATGAGGAGGTATCATGGAAAAACTAGATTATCGATTCTAAAATTCCAAAATAGGATACTATAAACTAAATCGATAATCATTTAAAAAACGAGAAACTATAAGAACACAGAATTAATTGCTCAAGGTTAACTCCATGTACAATAAATCATCTGAAGTGCCAAAAAATACGAAAGAAATAAATCATCCCATGGTGCGCTACCCATCAAATACAACATACAATCGATGGTTATAAGTGTTTTTATTTTTCCATAAAAAAAGGTGAATATTCATACAACAACAAAAAAAAAATGACCAAGCAACTGCCTCACCACCTCAAGGCAACTATTACACTTAAGAAAAAATCTTTCCCACCAAATACAATATATAGCAGCAGTCGCCATGTATGACAAACCCAAATTATGAGTGCGAAAAAAAACCAACATCCAATTGAGAGATGCCTCGCGAAAATAAGGATAAAGAGCAATCCTAACCTAAACGCTCATTCATTGTTAAGCTCTTACGAAAATTTGACCTACCTTGTTATCATTCTTACAAGGTGGGAAATATTAAAAGCACTACTATTTCACATCAGATGCCGATACCTTGTCACCACAATTACCAAACTATAAATTTAAATTTGTCTGAACACTATGTCTAAAGACGAGTCTTGGTACAAAAAGATCCAAAATTCTTGTAAAAAGATGTAAAAAAAATAGAGTTTTGCACCTGAAGTTAAGGCGGTCGAGAACAAGTAACGAGAACCTTCTCTTTGTTTCTAAAAACTGCAGAAATCGGAACTAGTATCATTCTTCTTACTCTCCTCCTAACCGCTTCCACTTGTGGGGGGAAAACTAAAGCACAAGTTCCTCTCGGTAAACACTTGAGTTAATCGAAGGAATCCATAGATTCCAACAAGCACAAAATCCTCAATTCAATTTCAAAGAAGCTGAAACCTTTAACAGTGTCTTGCCAAACATATGTTAGAAATCCCTGTAAAATTTTCATAAACAAATTCGTAGTGGATTAAAGATATGCTCGAAAATAAATCACAAAAATGCTCGGATGAATTTTCTGCTATTTAACAGAGAATAGTCCAAATTCTTGGAAGTATAACTTCTGCTATATCACTCCAAATGACTTTGAAATTTTAACACATACTTACTTGGGGTGTGGCATGAGATACCCTGAAAAGGTCAGAGGTTGATTCACGGAGAATGAAAGTTATGGCCGAAATATGTTGGCTGGTCCGATTGGTGATAGGATGCACCTTCAAGGGATTTGGTCTCCCTTTGGGGCAGAAACTCCAGCGAGCTTGGATATGAGGTAAGTGAATCCTTGCTGAAGATTTATACCCTTTTGAGGAAGGTAGAGAAAAGATCAATAGATTGGTTTCCACCCTCAAGTAAATGGAAGCCAAGAAGAACAATGAGATTATGGATGTGACTCACTTTGTGATGGAGTTGTGGAGGCTCGGGAGAGTTTCAATTGGAAAAACAATCTTAAATTTTTATTCATCAAGTTGATTGCTAAAGCAGCTAAGAGAGGGTTAAATAACCCCTTCCAATTACAATTAAGGTTCAACCAGCTAAAGGAGAAAGAAACCTCCTCAGAAAGGGGGGAGGTGCACGGCTCTCATTGGCTGAGTAACATGGTACTTGAGTCTCCTTTTTCATAGTAACCTCCTTTTTCTCTTGCGCTAAAAGTTCCATTTCTGATTGCTTCCGCTTCTTCCCCATTAAATACTGTAATCTACAGGAGCGAAAAAAAAAAAATACACGTTCTTTAATGATCGGCTAACGCTCTGAAGAAATAAAACAACTACCAAAGCTCGACAAACAAAAGTTGCACCACGTAAGGGTAATTCGTAGGGGCCCGAACGTTAACACGTTTTTGGTAGTTATAAACCCTAGAGGCCCAAACATAAGTAATGAAGGATTTTAATCATAGGAAAAATGCGCAGGAAGGTAGAACAAATATGAAAATGAGGAGTTATTATGAAAAAAAGCTAGATTATCAATTCTAAAATTCCAAATAGGGACACTAGAAATTAAATCGATAATCATTTAAAAAAAGAGAGACTATAAGAACACAGAACTAATTGCTCAAGGTTAACCCCGTCAATAAATCATTGAAGTGTACAAAATACGGAAAGAAAAGAAAAAATCATCCCATGGTGGTGCTCCCTCAAATACAACATAAACCGATGGTATAAGTGGTTTTGTTTTTTTATTCATTCCAAAAAAGGTGAAATCATGCACCAAACAAAAAAGAGTATGACCAAGAACTGCCCTACCAACTCACGCAACCTATACAACTTAAAAAAATTCCAACATAAATACAATATTATATGCAGCAGTCGCCATGTATGACAAACTGAAATTTGAGTGCGAAAAAATCAACATCAATTGAGAGCTATGCCTTGAAAAATAAGGACGAAGAACACCTTAACCTCAACAGCGCATTCAGTGTTGAGCTTGTACTAAACTTGACTCTACCTGTAACGACCCTGTTCCCAGCAAGATTTGTCCACTACGGGGATTGGGTCGCAGGCCCAATATCATCCCCTAACGGTGCTTTATTGGCTGGAGAGCACTTTACCGAAGGTCACCCCACCGGGAATACCTCGCCGAAGCCCTCTTAACTTCGGAGTTCTTATGGGATCCGTTGTCAATTGAGCTGCCAAAACGGCGTCTTGCTCTCTTGGGATGGTCTCTTCATTGTTTATTTACCATATTTCCAAAGCGATTGGGGACTGTGACGAACCCCTTTCACGACGAAACCCTACGACCCAAGGTAAAATCCGGGCATCCCGGGGTTTTAACCCAGCACGTCACCCCCGCCGCACAAAGTACCACTCAGGATTCGCGGAGCACTGGGTGGTTCCTCCTCATACGTTGTCATTAGCGCGTCATCACAATTCACCCCCCTTTGGGGCGGCCCAACGTACTCGTTGCCAACATTTCCGGTTGGGTACAGTCTCTGATACCTTTGTAACGACCCTGTTCCCAGCAAGGATATGTCCACTCCGGGGATTGGGCCGCAGCCCAAGATCTCCCCTCCACGGTTTGTTTGGGCGAGAGAATCTTCCAGGAAGGTCACCCAACCGGAATTACTATCGCCGAAGCCCTCTTAACTTCGGCATTCTTATGGGATGTTGTCAATTGAGCCCAAAACGCGTCTTGCTTCTTGGGATGGTCTATTACATATCTTTCATTTCCACATATTGCACAAGCGATTGTGGGACTGTGACGCCCCCTCTTTCTACGACCGCACCCTCGGCCCAAGGTCCAAAACCCCGCGTATAGCGGAGTTTTAACCCAGACGCACCCTCGGACTAAGTCCCATCAGGATTCGCGGAGCACTGGGTGGTTCCTACTATATACGTGTCCATTAGGTCATAATCACTACCGGCTTATCATTCTTACATGGATAAAAGTGATATATATTTAATATCAGATGCCGAACCGTCCCCTACAACTTATTCTGACACACTCAAAATTAAATTCATCTGAACAATAGTCAAAAGCGAGTATCGGACACAGAGATCAACAATTTCTTTTAAAAATATACAAAAAAATAGAGTTTTGCACCAGAAGTTATGCGGCGCCGATCCAAGTAACGAGACACCTTCACTTGTTTCTAAAAACTACCGAATTGAACTAGAATCCTTCTTATTAATCTTCTCCTAACACGCTTCCCACTTGTGGAGGAAAAAACAAAGAACCTAGTCTTCTCAGAAACATTTGAGGTAATCGAGGAATCCATAGATTTTAACAAGCACAAAATCTCAATTCAATTCCAAAAGAAGCTGAAACTTTAACCAGTGTCTTGCCAAAAAATGTGATTGAAAGCCTTTAAAATTTATAAACCATATTCGTAATGGATTAAAAAGCTATGCTCAAAATAATTACAAAAACTGCTCGGATGAAATTTTGCTATTAACCGAGAAATTCCAAAGTTAGAACAGTACTAACTCCAGCTATATAACTCCAAATGACTTGAAATTTTAACACATATTACTGGGGTGGGATGACGACCCTTAAAAGGTTCAGGAGGTTGATCGTTGAGGATGCAAAAGTTATAGGCGAAATATGCTGGCTGGTTCGATTGGTGTAGGTAGCACCTTCAAGGGGATTTGGTCTCCTTGGGGAAGACACTCCAACGAGATTGGATATGAGCTAAGTGAATCCTTGTGACGGATTTATACCCTTTTGGGAAGGTAGCGAATGGATCAATAGATTGGGTTCAAAATTCAAGAAATGGACGCCTAGAAGAACAATGAAGATCCATAGAGCTGAACTTACCGTGCGATGGAGTTGTGTGAGGCTCGGAGAGCTTCTGTGGACGCACCCAAAAACTCGTACCCGATTGGGGTCCGGGCTCAGGCCACACACCGAATTTTATAGAGAACAAGACAATATTTTTTTTTTGAAAAAATTATAACAGTAGGGGACCTGAAGACGTCTATAAACAGGTAATAGTTACAAATGGGCAGAAGCAGAAAGATGTAATTAGTGGTTAATGAGAATAAGACAAAAAAGTGAACAGTGACCGGGATATCACCGGAGAGGTGATGACGGGCAGCCGGGAAGACGAGATGACGTCAACGGAAGACACTAATTATAAACGGGCGGTAGAATTATGCTGCGTCACCGGAGACGAAGATTATAAAAGGGAGGAAGACTCACGCTGACGTCAACCGGAAGAACAGATTAATAAACAGGGCGGAGGACAAGGAATTATTGTGACGTCAACCGGAAGACATATTACACGGGCGGAAGACTTGCTGACGTCCAAACGTGAAAAAGACAAAATTTTAAACGGATAAATATTCTAAAACCAGAGACCAATCCACGCATAGATATAGAACGATTCCCAAAACTATTTCAGAATACTTAGAACATAATTCCGTATATCTAATAAGCACAATAAAGGGCAATTAAAGGTTTCAGACCTTCAAAGTTTTCACCGATTTAAATTGACGATTCACGGAAACAAACTGCATGGATAGC
The DNA here is from genome assembly GCA_022432975.1 of Begonia masoniana. Taxonomy (NCBI): domain Eukaryota; kingdom Viridiplantae; phylum Streptophyta; class Magnoliopsida; order Cucurbitales; family Begoniaceae; genus Begonia; species Begonia masoniana. The sequence goes on along the minus strand of CM039511.1, from coordinate 15,119,958 downwards.
TCTAAAATTGAGGGACTATCCAGCCTAACCTTAAAAGGAGGAAAACACAGGCATGTTTGCCAGAATATTTCATAACAGCATTACAATGTCGGAAATCAGAGGTTTTTTCACAAAGAAAACTTAACCAACAGCATAACACTTACAATACGCTATACCCAACAGATTTATAAGAGTTTCAACAACCAGGGAACTAAAGCAATCCCAAACTAGTTTAAAACCAAAACAGAATTCAGTAGAGTTTACAGCATAAAAGACGATTAAAATCAATTTCTTAAACCTCGGGACAGGGTTTTGTTAACTGCAGCAACGCCCAGTGAGCTCAATGACACCCCACTTACATCAGCTCGTCAGTATGAGGCCATGGTCACAAACTAA